>JAVTVJ010000092.1:0-41171 GCA_034509425.1 Eopsaltria australis | reverse complement strand
CCTCCCTCCATCCTCCCCTTCCCTCCCCGGCCCTGCTCCGGACTCGGCACCTGGCCGCTGTCCCCTCCAGAGCTGTCCCCTCCAGCGCTGTCCCCTCCAGCGCTGTCCCCTCCAGAGCTGTCCCCTCCAGCGCTGTCCCCTCCCGAGCTGTCCCCTCCAGCGCTGTCCCCTCCAGCGCTGTCCCCTCCCGAGCTGTCCCCTCCAGAGCTGTCCCCTCCGCTGCTGTCCCCACGGCCACCGGATCCGTCCCCACGCCCTCCCACCACACTCCGTGTCCCGCCACTGTCACCGTGTCCCTGTCGCCACTGTCCCCGTTGTCACTATCTCCCCATTGTCATGGTGTCCCCACTGTCACCGCGTCCCCACGGCCCCGGGGTGGCCCCCGGGACAGATCCCCCCTCCCGCTGCTCTCAGCATTGCGCTGCTGCTGCCGGGGACCCCTGAGCGGCATCGGGGACACAGGGGGACAGGGCGTGGGGACAGGGACAGGGGGACAGGGGGACAGGGGCGCTGCTCCTCGCTGACCAGGGTCCAGGTGTCCGGAGGTGGTGCAGGGGGCGACACAGAGGGGACAAGGTGTGGGGGGAACACAGGGACAGGGACTGGGGACAGTCGGAGGGGCCGTGGGGGTCCCGGGGGTCAGTGGGGGGGGGAGGTTTTGATGGGGGTGTCTGTGGGGGTCCGGGGGTGTCAAGAAGAGGGGCTCCGGAGGGGAGAGGAGGGGTCCGGGGGGGTCCGAGGGAGGCTGTGGGGTCCGGGGGGGTCCGAGGGAGGCTGTGGGGTCCGAGGGGCGGGGGGCTCTGGCGGGGGGGCTCCCGGGCCCCGCGGTACCTACACTGAGGTTATTGCCTCGGGGTCGCACCTTCCTCCGCTGCCAGAGCCGGCCCAGGCGGTGCCCGCGGAGCCGGAGGAGAGACAGAGACCGCTGTGAACCCGGGCCGGGGTCCGGGGGGCGCGGGGGGGACGGGCGGGGGGGGGGGCGGAGCAGCCAAGCAGCGGCCGGGGAGCAGCAGCAATGAGCAGAGCAGCCAGAGCGTCCCTGTCCCCGTCCCTGTCCCCAACCCGGGCATGCTGAGGCGCGGGGACGCTCCCGAAGCTGGCGGCAGTGAGAGTGGGGAGCCCCCGGAGCCCCGATTTGGGCTGGAACAGCCTTGACTCTGCGCTGGAGCCGAGTGTCCCCACGCGGGGACCGGCGGCCACCGGGCCACCCCACGTGTCGCCCCTCGCCCCCCCAAAGCCCCCTGCTGCCATGCTCATGCCCCCCCTCGAGACCCCCAGACCAGCGCTGCAGCCACTGCGGGGACACGGGGGACACGGCCAGGTGACACCGCAGCTGTCCCGGCCCCCCAAAGCCACCCCCTCCCCATCATTACAGCTGCGGGGGGGCGATGGGGCGGCGCTGCCAGCCTGGGGACGGTCCCTGGTGTCCCTGGGGTGACAGGGCGGGTGGCACCCGGGGCTGTCCCCTCACCTGGGTGTCGGCGGGCAGCCGGGGCATGGAGGCGGCGCGGCCGTGCCCCTCCATGGGCAGGTAGTCACTGTCCGAGTGGCCGTCCTTGGGCATCTCCCGCATCTCCACCAGCTGCGGCACCGGGGAAACTGAGGCACGGCGGGGGGGGCGCCGGGAGAGCCCCCCGGGCACAGCGGGGGGCATGGGGACCCGTGGGGACGCAGGGACCGGACACACCGGGGCTCCAGCGCGTCCCGCGGTGGCACCGCCGCTCACCTGGGAGTTGGGGCGGCTGTTGGGGACATCGTCGGGGTGTCCCCGCTCGGGGCTCCAGGTGCCGGTCCTCTGGAACATCTCCTGGGCGCGCTGGGTGACCCAGGACTGGCTCTCCTTCATGTCCCCATCCCGCGCGGCCCTGGGGGACAGCGGCGCTCAGAGCGCTCCCGCGGCCCCGCGGGGGACACCGGGGACACCGGGTGGCACACCGGGGACACCGCGTGGCACTTACGGCTCCGCCGCGGGCGCCGCGTCCGGCCCCGGGGGCCCCTCCTGGGTGGGCGACGGCGGCTCCATGCGCTGGAACATCAGCGGCGTCCGGTTCTGCGGGGACACGGGCGGCTGGACACGGGGACACGGGGACAGCGGGACAGCGGGACACCGGGACACCGGGACAGCGGGACACGGGGACACCGGGACAGCGGGACAGCGGGACACGGGGACAGCGAGACACGGAGACAGCGGGACACGGGGACAGCGGGACACCGGGACACCGGGACACCGGGACACGGGGACAGCAGGACTCGGGGACAGCGGGACACCGGGACAGCGGGACACGGGGACAGCAGGACACCGGGACACGGGGACAGCGGGACTCGGGAACACCGGGATAGCGGGACACGGGGACAGCGGGACACGGGGACAGCGGGACGCGGGGAGGGGACGTGGCTGGGATGGTCAGGGAGGGGATGGGGACTCAGGGAAGGGTTGGGAACGCAGCGGACACGGGAAGGGGACAGGACTGGGATGGGGACACCGGAGGTGGCAGAGGAGAGGACCGGGACGGGTTGAGGCCCTTTGGGACTGCGGGGACACTGCGGGGTGACAGGGGGGACCCTGGCGGTGTCGCACCTGCTCCTCGCGCATGGCCTGCAGCTTCTTGGCCTTGCTCTGCCGGTAATACTCCATGATCATCATGGCCGCGTAGATCTTCCCCACCGTCAGGTCGGTGGCTGCGGGGACACGGGTCAGCGGGGACAGCGCGGGGACAGCGCGGGGACAGCGCGGGGACAGCGCGGGGACGGGGACGGGGCGGCCCCTTACACTTGTGCGGGGTGACAAGCAGGTCCAGGTTTTTGGGGGACAGGTTGGGCCAGATCGCGATCATCTCCTTGCGCAGCTCCGCGTCCATCTGCTGCTTGTCGGCCCCGCCTGCGGGGACACGCGGGTGACACGGGTGGCTCCGGGCGTCCTCGGGGACCCCCCGCCCTCCCCAACCCCGTGGGGACCCGTGTCCCTCCATGCCCCCATGTCCCCCCGTGTCCCCTTGTGCCCCTCATGTCCCCTTGTGCCGCCCGTGTCCCCCCTGTCCCCATATCCCCCGGGTCCCCCGGTGTCCCCCGGTGTCCCCCCGTGTCCCCCGTGTCCCCGGTGTCCCCCTGCCTTTGGCGATCTTGATGTCCAGCGCGGTGCGGATCAGGGCCATCAGGGTGGAGTTGAAGTGCACCGTGTTGTCATCGGCCACCGGCAGGTCCATGCGGAGCAGCCGCTGCGGGGGGGGCCCCAAATTGGGGGGGGGTCAGCGGACCCGCCGAACCCCCATCCCGGGGGGCGGGGCTGGTGAGTAAGGCGGGCCCCCCGCGCACGGGCGGGGAAACTGAGGCACGACCTCCCCCCCCCCCGCAAAACCCCCTCCGCCCTCCCCCGCTCCGCCTTCCTCCCCAGAGAGTTCCGCAAGGGGGGGCACGGCGCAAGCGGGACCCGCAAAAACCTTTGGGGGGGGGCGCATGCGGCTCATGCAGCAGGAGAGGGGGGCTTTCCCGTTCCCATCCAGAGTTTTTGGGGGTGGGGGGGGGTGCAACCGGCATCCTCAGGGTGTGGGGGGGGGGGACCACACGTGCTGGGGGGGCGGGGGGGAGCGATGTAGTTTGCCAGGCTCAGCCCCGCGCCCCTCGCCCTCTCCGAGCCCTCCAAAAAAGAGCGGCCCCCGCACCCCCCATGCAGCGGGGAGGGGGGGCGCAGAGCGGAACGGGGAGCGAGCGGGCTGGGGAAACTGGGCACGGACCCCCCCATGCCCGCCCCCCACGGTGCAGGACCCCCCCCACCCCACGATTGCAAGCTCCGGAGCCCCCGCGGTTCGGGGTGGGGGGGTGGGGCGTGCAGCAGCCGGGGGGGCGGGGGGCTCACTGCAGCGGAGGGGGGCGACTTCGGGGCTGCGAGAGGGGGGGGTCCATAAAAATGGGGGGGGGGGCTGCAGGGGACCCCCGATATGGGGGCGGGGCCTCATGGGGGGCCCCAAATAGGGTTTGGGGGGAGGGGGGGCTGGCTGAGTCCTGTGGAGGACCCCAAAAGGAAATCTTTGGGGGACCCCAAACAGGGTCTCTGGGGGGGCTGTTTGAGCCCTTTGGGGGGACCCCAAAAGGAGATTTTGGGGGGTCTGAAATAGGGACTGGGGGGGCGCTGAGCCCCACAAGGGACCCCAAAGAGGGGCTGGGACGGGGCCGGCTGAGCCCTTTGGGGGGGCTCCAATTGGGGGCTTTTAGGGCACCCCAAACAGGGCGGGGGGGGGCGGGGGGGGGCGAGTCCGCGTGGGACCCCAAATGAGATTTGGGGACCCCAAATAGGGGCGCGTGGGGGGGGCTGAGCCCTTCGGGGACTCAAAAGGAATTCTGAGGACCCAAATATGGGGCTGGGGGGGTTTCCTGTTGCCCCTGGTGGGGAGACCCAAAAGGAGATCTCCGGGGATCTTTGAGGGCCGCTGAGCCCAGGGGGACCCCAAAACCCCTTGGGGTGGGTGGGGGTGTCCCCGGTGGGGGGGGTGGGGGGGGGCGCATCTTACCCATGCCCGTCCTGGGGCTCGCAGGGGCCGGCGTCCGGCAGGGGAAAACACCAAAAAAACAAAAAAAAAAAAAAAAAAACCAAAAAAACCCCAAATCCCTCAAAACCCCCCAAAATGCGGCCGGGGGAGGCCGGGGCGGGGGGGGCACCCCCGGGGGGGTTATTCTACCTTATAGGCCACGCGGGGGGGGCAGCTGGTGCCCAGCCCCAGCGGCGGCGACATGTGCCGCAGCATTTCGTACATGTCGGCGAGGGTCAGGCGGCCCCTGGGGGCGAGAGAGGGGGGGGGACACACTGGGGGGGGTTACAACGGGCGGGGGGGGGAACCGAATAAGAAGAAATCTAAGAGGAAAAAAGAAAATCAATTAAAAAAAAAAAAAAAAAAAGAGTGAAAATGGGAGGATAAAAAAAAAAAAAAAAATCGGGGAAAAATAGGAATTAATAATAATAAAAAAATGGAAATAGCGGAAATGATAAATGGTAAAAATGGGAAAGGTGGTGAGAATTGGGAAGAGTAAAAAGAGGTGGAAGTGGGGATGGGAAAAGTAAAAGGGTGGAAAAGGAAAGAGAAAGGGGAGAGTGGGAGGAATGCAAAGAAAAATGGAAAAAAAAATGAAATAAAAAACGGTGAAAGCAAGAAAGGATAAAAGGAAAAAATGGCAAAAATAATAAAAGTCGAGGAAATTAAAAACAGGAAAAAATTTTAAAAGGAAAAAAATGAAATGGGAATATAAAAAAAATTATTAAAATGAAATAATAACAATAGTAAAGAATAAGGTAAATAAAAATCATAAAAGGTAAAAATAACAAGAATAAAAAATGAAAATAATAAAAAGTAACGATAATAACGACAATAAAAATAATCATTATTATTTTTATTGTTATTATTTTAACTTTTTATCATTTTATGTTTTATTTCTATGTTGTTATATTTACTTTTTATTATTTTTATTGTTAAAAGGCAAAAAAAAAACCCGCATTAAAAGAAGGAATGGGAAAAACAATAAAAAAGATGAAAGAGCAAATAAAGATCTAAAAAATAAAAGTTATAAAAACATAAGAATAACGTGCAGTGATAAACCCGAAAATTCTAAAAAGTAATAGAAATTAAATAATTAACAAAAGAATAAAAATCGATTGAATCGTGAAAAGTAATAAAAATAGGAGAATAAAAAAAGGCAATAAAATTAATGTAATAAAAATAATACAACAGACACTTTTGCAACCGAAACTGATGAAAAATAATAAAAAATTATTAACACCAACCAGAACGTAAAATTGTAAGGGTTACAAGAATAATTACAATAATTAAATGATTAAAAATAATTAAGCATTGAAAAGGATAAAAGGAGAAGAAAAAGAAGAAGAAAATGAATAAATAAGGAGAATAAAGAGAATGAGAAGAATAGGGAGAATAAAAAGAATAAAGAATTAAAAAAAAAAAACAGTTGCGAAAACAATTTACCAAAATAATGAAATAATGAGAAACATTTAAATAATAAAAATGATTTATTGGTGAAAATAATTGAATAATGGAAACAATTAAATAATAAGAAATAATTAAATAATGGAAATAAGTAAGTAATGGAAATAATTAAATAATAAGAAATAATTAAATAATAAGAAATAATTAAATAATAAGAAATAATTAAATAATGGAAATAATTAAATAATAAGAAATAATTAAATAATGGAAATAATTAAATAATAAGAAATAATTAAATAATGGAAATAGTTAAATAATAAGAAATAAATAATGGAAATAATTAAATAATGGAAATAAATAATTAAATAATAAGAAATAATTAAATAATAAGAAATAATTAAATATTGGAAATAAATAATAAGAGATAATTAAATAATGGAAATACTTAAATAGTGGAAACATTTAAATAATAAGAAATAAATAATGTAAATAAGTAAATAATGGAAACAATTAAATAATAAGAAATAAATAATGGAAATAAATAAATAATGGAAATAACTTAAAAATAAGAAATAATTAAATAATAAGAAATAAATAATGGAAATAAATAAATAATGGAAATAATTAAATAATGCAAATAAATAATAAGAAATAATTAAATAATGGAAATAATTAAATAATAAGAAATAATTCAATAAGAACAAAGGGAAAGCGATAAATAATTAAACAATAACGAATCACCGAACGATTGAAACGAACGGAACGAACCAAACAATGACCAAAGAAAAGAACCGCAAAAACCCAAAACCAAGGCAAAGCAGAATTTCCCCGTCTCGGCCCCGCCCGCGGGGGGGTTCGGGGGTGGGGGGGGGTGCCCCATGCGGGGGGGCCGCGAAAAGCCGGGGGGGGGTGAGGGGGGGTCTCCATGCCGGGGGGGCCGGGCCGGGCCGGGCGCGGGGGGTATATAGATATATACATTATATATGTATATACGGCGCCGGGAAGCGCATTCCAGCCCCGGGGGGGGCGCGGGGGGGGCGAACCTTGCAGGCCACCCTATGGGGGCATTTCTTGCCCAGCCCCAGGGGGGGGGAGATCACGCGCAACAAACTGTACATGTCCCGGTAGTGGATGCGCCCGCTGCAAGAGACACACGTTAGTGGGGGGCGGGACCCCCCCCGGGACCCCCCCGGCACCCCCCCGGGCCGGGCCGGGACCCCCGGGACCCCTCCGGGCCGGGGGGGCTGCGCCCGCTGCAGGAGAGGCTCCTTGGGGGGGGGGTTGAGACCAACGAGACCCCCTCCCCCCACGGAATGGGGGGGCGACAGAAACCCCCGGGACCCTTCCGGGGAGGTTTGGGAACCGAGACCCCCCCCGGGACCCCCCCGGGATGGGGCGGGGGCGACAGAAACCCCCGGGACCCCCCCGGGGAGGTTCGGGAACCCGAGACCCCTCCCCGGGGTGATTTGGGCACCGCGGACCCCGCCGGGGACAATTCGGGCTCCAGGGACCCCCACGGGGTCACTTCAGGTGCTGAGGACACCCCCTCGGGGGGGGGGGGACACCAGTGGGCACAGGGGACCCCCGAGGGGGGGCCCAGACGACTCGGGGGGGGGGGTTCGGTCACTTTTCCTGCCCCCTCCCCACGCACCCGCGGGATGGGGGGGACGCGGCCCCTCCGCCGTGTCCCCGGCGCAGGGAGGGGACCGCAGGGTCCGGGGGTGTCCCTGTCCCCCCCGCGCCCCCCGGGGGGGTCCTTACCAGGCGGCGGGGTCGTACTCGGCCCAGACCCGCACGTACTCGTCCAGGTGGTGCGGGCCCAGGATGGACGAGTCGCGCGTCAGGTACTCGAAGTTGTCCATGATGACGGCGACAAAAAGGTTCAGCATCTTCGGGGGAGGGGGCGCGGGGGGGTCAGGGGGCGGGGGGGGCTCTGTGCCCCCCTCCCCAGAGCCCCCCGGAGCCGCCGCGGGCTCCGCAGAGGGAGAGGAAGGAGAGGAAGGAGAGGAAGGAGGTGCAGGATGTGGGGAAGGGGCTCTGGGGGCTGCCGCGGCCCCTCCCGGGGCACGGGGGGGTTTCAGGGTTTGGGGACCCCCCCGGGGACTCACCAGGAAGGAGCAGAGGAAGATGAAGGACACGAAGTAGAAGTAGGCGAACTCGTTGCCGCACTCGTCCTCCTTGATGCCCGAGTTCTCGTCGCACGGCTTCCCGCTGAGGCACGACAGCATGATCTCGTGCCACGCCTCCCCGGTGGCGCTCCTGGCGACAGGCGACACGCCGGTCACGGGCACGGCAGCGGGGACACCGGGGGGGACACAGCAGCGCGGCTCTCACAGCGCGGGGTGGCACCAGTGTGGCACTGGGGGGCACTGGGTGACACTGGGACTGTGCCGGGGACGTGCCGGGGTGGCACTGGGCACCCAGGTGACACTAGGGTGACAGCGGCCACGCAGGTGACAGCGGGCCCCACCTGAAGAGCAGCATCAGCGCCTGGAAGAAGGTGCGGAAGTTGTTGTGCTGGGTGATGGCCGAATCCTCATCCTCCTCCTCGATCCCGATGTTCCCAAACACCTGCGGGGGGGCCGGGGCAGCTCAGGGGGGCTGCGGGGGGGGCTGGGGGTGTCACCTGCAGCCGGGGGTGTCACCTGCAGCCGGGCGGGTCTCACCTGCATCCCGATGATGGCGTAGATGAAGAAGAGCATGGCGATGAGCAGGCACACGTAGGGCAGGGCCTGGGGGCACAGCGGGGCCGGTCACGGGCGGCTGGGGCTGGGGCTGGGGCTGGGGGGGCACTTGGGGGGATTTTGGGGTGTCGGGGGCACCTTGAAGGACTGCACGAAGGTCCAGAGCAGGATGCGGATGGTGTAGCCCTGGCGCAGGAGCTTGATGAGCCGCGCGGCGCGGAACAGCCGCAGGAAGCTCAGGTTGATGAAGTTGTTCTGGGGGGGGGGGGGGACACGGAAAAGGGGGTGAGGAGGGAAAGGGGACCCCCGGAGCGGGGCCAGGGCAGGGGAGGGGGGCAGCGGTCCCCACCTACCCCGAACTCTGTCACCAGGATGTCGGTGATGCTGCCCAGCACCGTCACGAAGTCGAAGATGTTCCAGGCGTCGCGGAAGTAATTCTGGGAAAAGGGGGAAGGGGCGTGGGGTCCCGGATCCCGGGGTACCCCTGCGCCGACCCCCCAAATCTCGGGATGGCCCTGGAGCGGATCCCTGTGTCCAGGATGCCCAGTGACAGATCTGCGGCTCTTGTCCCATGAGGTCCCTGGGGTCCCCTGAGGTTTTGGGGTCCTCTGGAGTTCCCCCGTGTCCCCAGGGTGCTCCCAAGCCCGGGGTCCCCGGCGTCCCCCCCCGTACCAGGACACCGAAGGCCATGATCTTGAGGAGACACTCGAGGGAGAAGAGGGAGGTGAAGACGTTGTTGAACATCTTGAGGACGTTCTCGTAGGTGTCAGAGGCGTCGTAGAACTGCGGGGACAGAGCGGGAGGGTGGGGACAGGGGCACGGGGGTGGGTCCGGGGGGACAGGGACAGGTCCTGAGGGGACAGGGACAGGCTCTGGAGGGACAGGGACAGCTCTGGGGAGACAGGGGTGTTTCCTGGGGGGAGAATGGATCCCAGGGGTGGTTCTGAGGGGACGGGGACAACTCCGAGGGGGACCGAGGTGCAGGACAAAGCCCGGAATGGATTCAGGGATGGGCGGACAGGGCACAGAGGGAACAGCACCAGGAGGAGCTGGAGGGCTCACGGGGGGCTGAGAACAACCCCTGGAGGGGTCCGCAGCCCCCCCAGCACCGTCCCCGCCCACCTTCATCATGAGCACGATGGTGTTGAGGGCGATCATGGCCATGATGGTGTACTCGAAGGGGGGGGACACCACGAACTGCCACATGCGGTACTGGAAGCTCTGGCGGTTCTGGGGCATGTGCCGGGTCAGCGGCTTGGCGCTGATGGCGAAGTCGATGCAGGCTCTCTGCAGGAGGGGACACAGGTGTCACCAGCCCGGCGTGGCCCCCGCAGCTCCGTGAGGGAGCGCCGGGGCCGCACCTCGTTCTTCTCCAGGCTGTACTCCTCCATCATCTTGTCCCCCTGCTCCTGGAAGGTGATGATGATCAAGGCCACGAAGATGTTGACGAAGAAGAAGGGGAAGACGACGAAGTAGACGACGTAGAAGATGGACATCTCCATGCGGTACCCGGGGCTCGGCCCCTGGTTCTCGTACGTGGCGTCCACCGAGTGCTTGAGGACCCTGCGGCGGGAGCAGCGCAGGGACGGGCTGGGGGTCCCGCTGCCCCCCCGGGCCCCTCCGAGCCCCCAGCCCCAAACCCCTGCAGCCTTACTGCGGCCACCCCTCGCCGGTGGAGACGGTGAAGAGGGTGAGCAGCGCCCAGAGCACGTTGTCGTAGTGGAACTCGTACTTCTTCCACTCGCGCTTCTGCGCCTTCACCTCGTTGTCCTTCTCGTACACCAGGTACTCGCCCCTGCCCGGGGAGGGGCGGTGGGCGGGGGCCGGGCGGGCGGGGCGGGCCCCTCCCGGCCGGGCCGTACCTGCAGTCCTTCTCGAACTCCTTGGACTCGTCCGTGCAGTAGAAGAACTTGCCCTTGAAGAGCTGCACGGCCACCACGGCGAAGATGAACATGAAGAGCATGTACACGATGAGGATGTTGAGGACGTTCTTCAGGGAGTTCACCACGCAGTCAAACACGGCCTGGGGAGGGGGTGAGGGGGGTCAGCACCGCTGGTTGGGATCCCCCGAATTCCTCCCCGGTGGGCGGCGAACTCCCCCCGAGCCCACCTTGAGCTTGGGCAGCCTCTTGATGGTCTTGAGGGGCCGGAGCACGCGGAGGACACGGAGGGACTTGATGGTGTTGATGTCCTTCCCTTTGCTGCTGCCGCTGGGGGGGCGAACGGGGGGCGTGGGACCCCTGGCGTGGCCGGGACACCCCGGGAACCCCGGCAGGACCACGGGTGGTCCCTCCGCCTCCTCCCCGCGCTGTTCCCCCCTCCCTCCTTCCGCTCCTCCCCTCCTCTCCCTCCCGCCAGGCTGAGCCCCTCCCCCCCGCGCTCATCACATGTTTGCCTGAGCCGGTTTTGGGGGGGCGGGGGCGGGAATTTGGGGAGGGGGAGCGAGGCACGACCATGAGCACGAGGAGAGGACGAGGACGGAGACGAAGGCAGAAGGATTTACCGTGAGCTGCTCCTGCGGCGGAGGCAGAGGAAGCGGAGAGACAAGGCACGGTCAGAGCCCCCCCCCGGCACCTCCGGGCCCCCCCGGGGGAAGGGGGGACCCTCGGGGCAGCCCCACCTCCTGGGAGGTGCTCGGGGTCTGCTCCGGGTTTACTCCTGCGTTACTTGGGCTCGTGGGAGAAGCTCAGCCCAGACTCGGAGGCTGCTCCGCTACTCAGGGGATGCTCAGCCCTTACTCGGAGGATGCTTAGGCTCGGCTTTAGGGCTGCTCGGGCACTCGGGGGCTGCTCGGGCACTCGGGGGCTGCTCGGGCACTCGGGGGCTGCTCACACACTCGGGCGATGCTCATCCTTTACTCAGGGGATGCTCAGCCCTAACTCGGAGGATGCTTAGGCTCGGCTTTAGGGCTGCTCGGGCACTCAGGGGATTCTCACCCTTTACTCGGGGGATTCTCGGACCCTCAGGGGTCCCTCGCCCCTTCCCCGGGGCTCTCTCACCCCGTCCTAGCGGGCTCCTCCTCCTTCCCTGCGACACCGACACGGGGACGGTGACAGGACGACACAGACGCGGTGACAAGCGGCCGAGGACGGACGTCAAGCGACAACAGAGAGCGCGGGCAGCGGGACAGGCCCCCCTGGGGGGCACTGGGGGGCACTGGGAGAGGCCACCCCCCTCCACCTCCATCCCCCGGGCACTCACGTGAAGGCAAAGGCCACCAGCGCCCCGCTGACCACGATGAAATCCAGAATGTTCCACAGGTCCCGGAAATAGGAACCTTGGTGAAGCACCAGCCCCAGATCCACCATCTGCGGGGGCAACAGGGGGTCAGGGGGCTCTGGGGGGGCCTCCCTGCCCTGCGGACCCTCCCCACACTCACCTTGATCACCATCTCGAAGGTGAAGACCCCCGTGAAGACGTAATCAAAGTAGCGCAGCACCTGGAGGGGAGGGGGGGGGGAACAAGGCTGGGACACCCCTGGCACCGCCAGCACCCCGGGACCCCCCCGAGCCCCCCCAGCACCCCCGGGGTCCCATTTCCCCCCGTGGCTGCGTTCATCCTCTCAGAGCCCGCACACACCGACCGCGAGGCCCCCGCTTTGGGAGCTGTTTTGGGGTCCCCTGCCCACAGATCAGCGCCCCCGCAGCCCGGGGGTCCCCGTTGGTGGCGGAGAGGGGGGGTCTCACGTTGTTGCGGGGGGCGTTGGGCTGCACGGGGTCCTCGGCCGCCAGCGCGATGCTGCTCATGGCGATGACCATGAGGATGCACATCTCGAAGTAGCGCAGGTTCACGATGTAGTGGCACAGCCGCCGGAACCTGGAGGGGACGCAGTGAGAGGGGACCCCCGGACCTCCCCAGGCCCCCCCCGGGTCCCTGCACACCCCCGCGGTGCTCACGGGTTGGTGGTGGACAGGATGAACATGGAGCTGTAGGGCACCATGGGCTTGGGGCCGTTCTCGTCCTGCCCGTCGCCTTCCTCCTCCTTCTTCTCCTCCTCCTCCTTGCGGGGCAGCGGCTCGGGGTTGGCGTTCCTGTTCACTGCGGGGGCGGTGCCGTCAGGGACCCCCTGGACCCTCGCGAGCCCCTGAACCCCCAGATCACCCTCATTACCACTGATCCCCCTAATCCCCCCAGTCCCCTGGAGCCCCCCTGGACTCCCCACATGCCCCAGGCCCTCCCAGACTCCCCCAAACCTCGGCGGGCTCCCCTACCTTGGATCAGGGCGTTGCTGGGCGGCGGGAAGGGGGGCGGGATGTCCACGGCCGTGTGCTCCGGCTTCCCCCCGCCCTTGGCGGGGTTGTTGGGGGGGCCGGGGTTGGTGACCACCAGGCTGTTTTCAGGGGGAGGGGGGTTGGCCGTGGGGGGAGGCCGGCGGGGGGGGCCGGCGGCAGGGCAGGGGGTGTGGTTGCCCATGGAGGGGGGCGCGGGGGGCTCGGCCGTGGCCAGTTTGTTGTTCTTCATGTTGTCGATGTCCTCGGCCACGGGGGGCTCCCGGCGCCCCAGGTCCTGCTGGATGGGGCGGGTGGTGGAGAGCGTGGGGCCCGACGGCGCCGGGGGCGGCTGCGTCTCCCTGGGGGGGCAGCAGAGGGGAGGGGGCTCAGAGGGGACCCCCGGCACCCCCAGAACCGCTCCAGGGAGCCGGGAACGCTGAGAGATGCTTGGTTCTCTCTTGGGATCCAGAGCAGCCCCCGCTGAGAGCGTTCCACCAGCTCTGGGTGGGATCCCACAGACCCCCGGGGGTCCCTCCCGCGCCCTCACCTCCTCCGCCGGTGCCGCCGCTCCTTGTCCTCCCTCCTGCCCTCGCCGTCGTACCCGGGCGGTGGCCCGTGCCGGTGCCGCCGCCGCCGCTCGCCGTCCCCGTGCTCCCCCTCGCCCTCGCCCCGCGGCGGCCGCCCCCCTTCCCGGTGCCGCGGCCGCCGCTCGGGCCTGGCTCCCTCCTCGCCCTCCTCGGGCCCGCGCCGGTGCCCTCGGTGCCGCCGGTGCTCCCGCTCGGGCGGGGACCCGGCGCGGCCGTCGCGGCTGCGGTGCCGCCCCTTGGGCCGCTCGCCCTCGGCGTAGCCGCGCTCCTGGCTGGGCTCCCGCTCCGGCTCCCGGCTGGTGCTGCGGGGCCGGCGGCTCCCGGGGGGTCCCGCGGGGTCCGCGGGCCGGGGGCCGCCGCCGTGCTCGGGGTAGCGCGGCTGCTGCCGGCGCAGCTCCTCGGCGCGGAGCGGCCCGAAGCGGGGGTCGGGCGGGAGCGGCCCGAAGCGGGGGTCGGGCGGGGGCTCCCCGGGGCGCGTCTTGTTGGTGTTGTTGTTGCGGTTCTCCTGCGGGTCCACGACCAGGGGCCGGTCCAGGTGCGTCTTCATGTCCGGGCGCAGGTGGCGGGCGTAGGGCACCTTCCAGCGCTCCTCGGGGTCCAGCTCGCTGTACAGCGCCTCCCGGCTCGCCAGCAGGTTCTGCTTCCGCAGCTCGCTCGTGCGCTGCTCCCACACCGACTTGGAGGATTTCTGGTTCTTCTGCTGCTCCTTCCTGCGGCCCCGGGGGCGGGATTGGGTCGGGAGGGGCCGGGGTGCGGGTGGGATGGGGTTGGGATGGGATCGGGGTGGATCAGGGATGGAGGGAAGGGTGGGGGTGGGATGGAGTTGGGATGGAGTCACGGATGGATCTGGGATGGAGCCAAGATCGATCCACAGATGGAGCGGTGATGAAGCCAGGATGGAGCCGAGGATGAAGCTGGGATGGAGCCGGGGTGGATCCGGGGATGCCACTGAGGAAGGATTCAGGATGGACCCAAGGATGGAGCCGGGGTGGGTCTGGCCTGGCTCTGGGATGGCTCTGGGGACGGACCCGTGGCCGGCTCTGGACACTCACATGGTGACGGACATGTTGGCTGCGGACAGCGGGCTGACCTCGGCCACCTCCTTCGCCTTCTGCAGCGCCAGCTTCTGGTTGGCGGCTTCCTCCTCCTCCTGCTCGTCCTGCAAAGCCCCAGCGCCACGTCCAGCCCGGCTCCGAGACCCCCCAGACCCTCCAAGCGGCCCCCCCGGACCCCCCAAAGCCCCCGGAGCGCTGACCTTGGTGAGCTCCTGCGCGTTGGCCAGGTTGTCCACAGCGATGGCCAAGAAGACGTTCAGGAGGGTGTCTGGGAGCCGCGTCAAGGCAAAGCGGGGCCAGGGCAGCCCCTCCCCTCCCGGGACTCCCCCCGAGCCCCCCAGGAGCCCCCGGGACCCCCGGGACCCCCAGGATACAGTTGCCGAAGAGGGTGAGGACGATGAAGTAGACGGAGAAAACCATCCCGCCCTTGACGCCGCCCTGAGATTTGATCCCGTCGTACATCACCGCGTTCCAGTCTTCTCCCGTCAGGATCTGGGGGGACGGAGGAGCCCTGGGGGCAGCGGGGACCCCCCCACGAGACCCCCGCCCCCTCGGGAACCCCCCCGGGAGCGGGGCCTACCTGAAACACCGTCATTATTGCTGCTGGGAAAGTGTCGAAATTGGTGGGAGGGGTCCCGTCGTCAAAATTGAACCTGGGGGAGTTTGGGGGGGCAGCGGTGGGAGCCCCACCAGCACCAGCTGCCCCCCGAGCAGGGACCTGGGGGCACAGAGACACCCCCACCCCACTCTGGGAACTGGGGGGGCTTCCCAGGGGACCCCATTTCCCCGGCCGGTCACTCACTGTCCCCCGAAGAGCTGCATCCCCAAAAGGGCAAAGACGACGATGAAGAGGAAGAGGAGGAAGAGGAGGCTGATGATGGATTTCATGGAGTTCAGCAGGGACACCACCAGGTTCCGCAGGGAAGCCCAGTACCTGCGGGGACAGCGCCAGGCTGAGGGGGTGCGGGGGGACACGGGGGACATGGGGACACGGGGGGACAGGGGGGATGTGGGGGGACACGGGGGGATGTGGCACTCACTTGGTGACTTTGAAGATGCGCAGTAACCTGAGAGCTCGCAGCACGCTGATCCCAAAGGATGTTCCCGGCTTCACAACAGCCCAGATCACCTCGAAGATGCTTCCGATGATAACCTGGGAGCGGGGCGGTGTCCCTGGATTGTCCCCATCCCGTTCCCGTTCCCGTTCCCGCTCCCATCCCGTCCCGGCACTCACGGCACAGTCGAAGCAGTTGAAGGACGAGTGGAAGTAAGGCCGCGTCCCCAGCCCGTACATTTTTATAAACATTTCGGACATAAAGAGTCCCAAGAAAATGAATTCTGCATAGTCTGAGGAAGAGGAGGGACACAGCAGTGAGGGGGGGGACACTCCGGGGGCTCCCGGGGGTCGTGGGCTGGGGAATCCCAGGAGAGGGGTGGTCCCAAAGGCTGGGGGGGGTTGTCCCATGAGCTGGAGGGGTTCAGGGGGCTCTGGGGGTCTTGGGGAGGCTTGGGGAGGGTCTGGTGGGTTCCAGGGAACTCCAGGAGCCTCCAGTGGGTTTGGGGGGACTCTGTGGGGCTCGGGGGCTCTCCCTGGGGTCCTGGGGGTCTCCGGGGGTCTCCGGGGGTCCGGGATGACTCCCAGAGGGGGTCAGAAATCTGGTGTGGGTGGTTGTGGTGCCCGATAGCAACACACAGAGAGCTGGGGACTCTGGGGGGCTTCGGGAGGCTCCAGGGGGCTCTCGGGGGCTCCGGGGGCTCCGGGGGCTCCGGGGGTCGGGGCTGACTCACAGAGGAAGTCGGAAAGCCAATCTGGCTGGTCGTAGTGAACGATAGCAACACACAGGGTGTTGAGGGCTACCAGACTGAGCACGGTCCAGTAGAAGGCCTGAGTTTTCACCATCCGCCGGATGTGGAAGCGCATCCGCCGCTCCCGCTTGTGGAAGAAGGTGGCGTTCTCCAGCTTGGCACTTTTGAGGCTGGCACGGGCGAAGGGGGACCCTGCAGGAGACCCCCCCGGGGCCTGGCGTGTCACTCCAGGGTGTCCCCATGTCACCCATCACACCCCAAACCATCCCTGTGCAACCCCAGGGTGTCCCCATGTCACCCACCTTCCCCCCAAACCATCCCCGTGTCACCCATCACACCCCAAACCATCCCTGTGTCACCCATCACACCCCTCAAACCATCCCCGTGTCACCCATCACACCCCAAACCATCCCTGTGTCACCCCAGGCTGTCCCCATGTCACCCATCACACCCCCAAACCATCCCCGTGTCACCCATCACACCCCAAACCATCCCCGTGTAACCCCAGGCTGTCCCCGTGTCACCCCTGTCACCCATCACCCCCACACCATCACTGGGGCACCCCCAGACCCCCGGATTGTCACCCCCAAAACACCCCCAAAACACCCCTGGGGCACCCACCGCCCCCAAACCATCTCCCCACGACCCCCCACCCCCAGCCATCCCCCGTCCCGCCCCAGATCCTCCCCCGTCCCCTCCGAGGGCCCCCCCGCGATGTCCCCGTCACGCACCCATGGCCGCGATGTCCCCCAGCTGCTCCTCGCCCTCCTCGGGGCTCAGCAGGTCCGTCTTGCTCCTCTTGCTGGTGGCCCTCCGGAGAGCTCCCGCAGGGGGGGGCACAGGGGGGCGGCCGTCACCCGGGGGGGTCCCTGCGGCTCCCCCGGGCCGGGCGGGGGTCGCCCCCGGGGCGGGGCGGGGGGCGAGGGCTGCGCACTTACCATCGAAGGGGCGCCGGGGCTCGGCCTCGGGCTCGTCCTCGGCCAGGATCACCTCTTCTGAGGGAAAGCGGGGGGCTCAGAGGGGCTCGGGGGGAGCCCCCGGGGGGGCCGGGGGTGGGAGAGGGATTGGAGGGGATTTGGGGGCGTTTAAAAGGGTTTGGAGAGGGTTGAGAACAGCGTTAAGGGGGATTTTAGGGGTCCGAGGGGGGTGGAAGGGGGTTGAGTGATGCTGGGAGCCCTGAGAGGGCGGTTGGAGATCCGGCAAGGTCGGAGAGGATTTTGGGGGGGATTGGGGTGCGTTGGGAGGGGGTTAAGAGGGTTTTGGGGTGTTCCAGAGGGTCAGAGGGGGTTTGGAGGGGCTGGGGAGGATTTGAGGGGACTTGGAGCAGTTTGGGAGGGGATTTCAGGAGGGTTGGGGGCGTGCGAAGGGTTGGGGGTGGGGTTACGGAGCTGGGGGAGGTTTCGGGGGGCCGGGAGGGTTTTGAGGGGGGGTCCCGACCCTCACCCGCCTTGGAGATCCACTCCATGTATCCGTTGAGCTCCCGCTCGATCTGCTGCTGCCGCCGCAGCTTGAGGAACGCCCGGCGGTTCTCCACCCGCTCCCGCTCTTTGGCAAACTCCCTGCGGACCCCCCCGGTCAGCGCCGGCCCGGGGGGGGCACCACGGGACCCCCCCAGAGCCCCCCAGCGCCGCTTACCCGGACAGGACCCCCAGCACGAGGTTGAGCATAAAAAAGGAGCCGATGATGATGAGGGGGATGAAGTACAGCCAGTTCCAAGTGTTCCCTGAGGCGTCGTTGCTCTGGGGGGGGGAGGGAACGGGGGGGGTCCCGTGAGATTGGGAACCCCAGGAATCGGGGGTGTCCCCTGAGCTGGGGGGGTCCCACGAGGGTCACATGAAGTCGCTTGGGGGCCAGGGGGGACCTGGGGGAGGCCACGGCGGGGACAGGAGGGGACAGACCCGGGAGGGGCCAGGAGGCGACTCCAGAGGGAGGAGAGGAACGGACGGGCACCGGGAGGGGACCGTGCGGGACCGGGAGGGCACCGGGAGGGGAAAGGAGGCACCGGGAGGGGACCGGGAGGGGAAAGGAGGCACCGGGCGGGCACCGGGAGGGGAAAGGAGGCACCGGGAGGGGACCGGGAGGGGAAAGGAGGCACCGGGAGGGGACCGGACGGTACGAAGCCGGGAAAGAAAGCACCGGGAGCGGGAAGGAGGGCACCGAGGGCAGCGGGAGGGGCCAGCCCTCACATAGTAGAGGAGGTCGGTCCACCCTTCCATGGTGATGCACTGGAAGACGGTGAGCACGGCGAAGAGGATGTTGTCGAACTGCGTGATGCCGTAGTTGGGCCCTTCCCAGTATTTCTTGCACTTGGTGCCGTTGGGGCAGATCCGGGCCGGCTCGTCCGTCCCGCACGGGACCTCCACCTTGATCTCGTCTGGGGAGGGGGGGGTCCCGAGGTCTGAACCCCCTCCGTGTCCCCGGGACCCCCCCAGAGTCCCCAGGACCCCCCCCCTCCGCCGCAGGGCACGGACAGAAATAACCGCGGCCAATTAACGGCTTCATCAAGGGAGAGCAGCAATTAGGACGTTCCAAATCGAGCGCTGGCCGCCGGCCCGGGGAGATTTGGGGGGGGAGGAAAGGATCTGCTCCCCCCAGCCCTGCTCCCAACCCCGGGGATCCCAACCCCGGGATCCCGACCCGCCCCGGTGGGAAACTGAGGCAGGAATGGGATGGGGGTGAGTTTTGGGGAGGTTTAGGGGGATTTGAGGGGATTCAGGGGGAGTTAGGGGTGGTTAGAGAGGGTTCAGGGGGTTAGAGGGGGTTAGGGGGTGCTGGAGAGGGGGCTTGGGGGCTTTAGGGAGGCTTTGAGGGACTTGGAGGGGTTTGGGGAGATGAACATGAGGGTTCGGGTTTTGAGGAGGGTTCGAGTTGGAGGGGATTTTGGGAGGATTTAGGGTGGTTGGAGATTTGGAGAAGATTTAAGGGGTTGGGGGTTTTGGGGCAGATTTGAAGGAGGTTTTGGGGGATTGAGGGGGATTGGGAGGGTGGGAAGAGTTTGAGGAAGATTTAGGAGGTTGGGAGGTGCTTCAGGGAGGTCTGGGGGTGATTTAAGGAGGTGTGGGGGGTTTGGGGTGGTTTTGGTGGGGCACCTGGGGGGGTTCGGCCCCACCTGTGACCAGGTCGAAGCAGGTGGTGTGGAATTTGCCCATATAAAACTCTAATCCTATGATGGCGAAGATGAGGATCGCGAAGAAGAGCAGGAGCCCGATCTGCAGCAGCGGGATCATCGCCTTCATGATGGACTTCAGCACGACTTGTAAACCTGCGGCAGCGGCGGCTGAGCGGCCGCGCCCCGCGGGACCCGCCCGGGGCCCCCAAACCCGCCCGGGGCCCCCAAACCCGCCCGGGGCCCCCAAACCCGCCCGGGACCCCCAAACCCGCCCGGGGCCCCCGCAGCCGCTGTCACACTCACTTGGGATCCCCGAGACCAGCTTGAGGGGCCGGAGCACACGCACCGCCCGCAGCGTCCGCAGGTCGAACTGGGAGCCCACCGAGGCCAGGATGCTGCGGGGACAGGGGGGTCAGCGGGCGTGGGGACCCCCAGCCGGGCCACTGCCCCCTCGGCCACTGACCCATCCCAGCACGGCCACAACGCGGCCACCAAGAGACACCGTGTCCGTGGGCTACCGTGATCCTGTGGCCACACTGTCACAGCTGTCACAAGCCCCCGTGTCCCTGTCACAGGGCCACGAGCCCGAGGCTGCGCTGTCACAGCCACTGCGAGCCCCTGTCCCCTGTCCCTGTCCTCTCCTGTCCCCTGTCCCTGTCCTCCCCACAGCCACTGCGACCCCCTGTCCCCTGTCCCTGTCCTCCCCACAGCCATTGCAAACCCCTGTCCCCAGTGCAGGGCAACGAGTCCCCGGCCACCACGAGCCCCCAAATCTTTGTCACACGGCCAAGAGCCCCCGGCCACCACGAGCCCCATGTCCCTGTCACACAGCCATGAGCCCCCAGCAACCACAAGCCCGCAGATCTTTGTCACATGGCCACCAGTCCCTGGCCCCCGCGGGCCCCCACGCCGCTGTCACACGGCCGCGAGCCCGCGGCCACCACGAGCCCGCGGCGGTGCTGTCACGGCCCCCGCGAGCCCCCGTGTCCCCGCCGCAGGGCCACGTGCCGCAGGGCCGGCAGCCGGTGCCGCCAGCGCGGGCGGCAGCTCGGGGCTATTTTTAGCCTTTTCCGGCGATGCTGCCGGTGGTGGCTGATGCCAGCGCTGGTCCCAGCCCGGGGGTCGCGGCCACCGGCCAGCACCGGCCCCGGCGTCCCCGAGGGGCCGGAGGGGGTGCCCGGGGAGCCAAAGGGGGTCCCGGGGGTACCCCAGGGGTTCATTGCTGGCCCCGGTGCTGCGGAGGGTCCCCTGTTGCCATGGCAACCGGATGGAGATGCTCATCCATCACCCCCCCCCATCGCAGTCAGACCTGGCCCTCCTCAGTGACCCCAAACACCCCATTTACCCCAATTTATCCACCCTCCGCCACCCCCTCCCACTCACCCCCAGCCACCCCAATTAATTCACCCCCAGTCATCCCAATTAATCCACCCCCCATCACCCCATCCACTGCCGGGGAGGGGAGCATTTTTGGGAACAGGGGGTGGGGGGGGGTCCCGGGGGGGGGCAGAGAAGTGGGGGGAGGGGCAGAAGAAGATTCCCCCCCACGACACAGAACAAGCAGAACAGAGCCCCCCCAAAACAGCCCCCCAAAAGAGCTCCCCAAAAACGCCCGCCTCAGTTTCCCCACGGGGCAAGCACAGGACACGGGGGGGGGGCTGTGGCCGGGGGTCTCTGTGACCGGGGGTCTCTGGGGTGGCGCTGTCACGGCCGGGGGGATTCTGGAGCCGGGGGGGGGCCCGGAGCTGCCCGCGGCTGCGGGTGCCGGTGCCGCGCTCTGAGTGACACGGCGGGGACACGTTGTGACAGCGCCGGGAGGCCCCCGGGGACACGGGGACAGGGACGAGCTCGGCGGCCGCGCACACGCGCGGGCACACGTGGGACACGCGGGTGGGGCACGGCCGCGCACAGGTGGGGATGGGGGGGGCTCTGTACCCGCACACCTGCGTGGGGCTGGGCCCCGCGGGCACGGACACGTCTGTCCCCAAATAGGTGTGTCCCAGGCGTGTCCCAGGCGTGTCCCCGCCGTGTCCCCGCTGTCCCCCGCGCGCCCCTCACCCCGTGAGCACCACCACGAAGTCCATGACGTTCCAGCCGTTGCGCAGGTAGGAGCCTTTGTGGAAGGCGAAGCCCAGCGCGATGATCTTGATCCCCGCCTCGAAGCAGAAGATGCCGATGAAATACGGCTCCGTGTCGTCCTGGGCGCGGGGACAGGTGTCGGGGACAGGTGCCAGGGGACGCGATCACCTCCGGACACCCCCTGCCCCCCGGGGCGAGGGGTCAGCGCTGCCCCCTCCAGCCCTCCCCAGGTGGCCCCGAGCGGAGGCGGCGGCGCTCCCGGCGTGGCCCAGATTCCCAGTAAGGAGGAAACTGGGACGCCGGCGGGTCCGGGGGGAACTGGGAATCGTGGCCGGCGTGGGCCAGGTGCGGGCTGGCTGCCCCCCTCCCAACCTCCGGTCTTGTTGCCCACGCCGGGGGGGCGGGGACACGGCAGGGACCCCCAGAAGTGCCCCCAGGGGCCCCCACTGGCATTTTCCGGAGTGCCCAGGGACCTTCACCAGAGCTCCAGGAGAGCCCAGGAACCCTCGCTGGAGCCCTCACAGGAGCCCCAGGGACCCTCCCTAAGCCAGGGGTGTCAGGGACCCTCCCCAGGAGCCCCCCAGAGCACTCGCCCGCCCCCCGCTCACCAGCCGCTCCGACATGGGGGTCTTGTCCTCGTCGGGCAGGTGCTGCTCCAGCGCCAGGACGATGCAGTTCGCGATGATGGTGGCTAAAATCATGTATTCAAAAGGAGTGGGGGGCGAGTCAAGGAAAAAACGGGGCTGGGAGACCCCAAACCGCGCCGGCGGGGGGGGAAACTGAGGCAGGAGTGGGGCCACGGGGTGTCCAAAGCGGGGCCAAGGCCCTCGCCGTGCCCCGGTGTCGGCGCCCGCGTGTTCGGCAGCTCATTAATTAATTCCCTCATCAAAGCGGCAGCCGCGGCCTCGGCTCCGCGGCGCGATCAAAGCGCCCCGGGGACAGCGGGACCCGCCGCGACCGACACGGCCCCGCTGGGCCCGCGGGCGCCGGGCAGAGGCACCCCCGGGGGGTGCGGGGACGTGCCCATGTCCTGTCCCCCGCCCCATGTGCTGCCCCACGGCGCTGTCCCCTGGCACTGAAGGGCACAAAGATGAGATGGGACCTCACCATCACGGGGGGTGGGGCAGGGCAGGGCTGTGGGGCAGGGCTGTGGGGCAGGGGATGGCTGCCGGCCCCACGGCCTGGCACGGCCCGGGTGTCCCACACGGATCTCCGGCGTGGCACTGCTCTCCAACATGGCTCTCTGGCACAGGACAGCTGTCCACCGCGGCACCCTAACCCTGGCACGGCACGGCACGGCTGTCCGGCACAGCCTGGCCCGGTCATCCAGCCCGGACCTCCAGCCTGGCACAACAGGGCCCCCAGAACGGCCACCCCACTCCGCCATGGGGCACAGCCCTGGCACAGGGACCCGGCGCTGCTGTCCGGCACGGCTCCCTGGCACGGCACGGTTACCCGCCAGGCTCCGTGGCACGGCACGGCTCTCCGGCACCTCTTCCCGGCACAATATGTCTCCCGGCTCCGGTATCTGGGCCAGCGCGGCTCCCTGGCACGGCACGGTTACCCGGCACGGCTCCCTGGCACAGCACGGCTCCCGGTGCCGGTATCCGGCCCGGCAGGATTCTCTGGCACTGCCCAGCCCCCGGTGCCGCCATCCAGCCCGGTGCAGCTCCCTGGCACAGCCCGGGGATCCAGTGCCGGTACCGGGATCTGGCCCGGTGCAGCTCCCTGGCACAGCCCGGGGATCCAGTGCGGTACCGGGATCCGCCCGGTACGGCTCCTGGCACAGCCCGGGGATCCACACGGCTCCCGGTACCGGGATCTGGCCCGGTACGCTCCCTGGCACAGCCCGGGGATCCAGCACGGCTCCCGGTACCGGGATCTGGCCCGGTGCAGCTCCCTGGCACAGCCCGGGGATCCAGCACGGCTCCCGGTACCGGGATCTGGCCCGGTGCAGCTCCCTGGCACAGCCCGGGCGACCAGCACGGCTCCCCCGTCATGACGCGGTACGGCTCCGGTGCGGGATCTGGCCGGTGCAGCTCCCTGGCACAGCCCGGGGACCCAGCACGGCTCCCGGTACCGGGATCTGGCCCGGTGCAGCTCCCTGGCACAGCCCGGGGATCCAGCACGGCTCCCAGAGACGGGATCTGGCCCGGTGCAGCTCCCTGGCACAGCCTGGGGATCCAGCACGGCTCCCGGTACCGGGATCTGGCCCGGTGCAGCTCCCTGGCACAGCCCGGGGATCCAGCACGGCTCACGGTACCGGGATCTGGCCCGGTGCAGCTCCCTGGCACAGCCCGGGCGACCAGCACGGCTCCCTGGCATGGCACAGCTCCCAGAGCCGGGATCCGGCCCGCTCCTGGCGCGGCCCGGGCATCCGGTGCCGGATTCCGGCCCGGCACGGCTCCTGGCATGGCCCGGCCCGGTTATCCGGGGCAGCGGAGCGCGGCGATGCAGCACGGATCCAGCGCGGATCCAGCGCGGATCCAGCGCGGATCCAGCGCGGACCCAGCACGGCACAGCCTCTCAGCCGTGGGGCTCTGCGCCCCCAAACCGTGCTCGAGGGGCTCCCCCTCCCCTCCGCGCCGTGCCCCCCCCGGGATTCCCCCCAGGACGGATTTTGGGGCGCCGCGGGAGCAACCCGCGGCTGCCGCCACCCTCGCCCGGGACCGGCGTGGGGCTCTGCGTGCCACCGGGATGGGACCCGCAGGGGGCCGCTGCCGAGGGGGCGGGGGCGACTCATCACCCGGCACCCCATTTGTCCCCAGACCTGCCCGGCCCCGCCGCGACGCCCCTGCCCCGGGGCGCGGGGACCCGCGCCCGTCACCGCCCCGGGGACGGCGCTGCCCGGCCCCGCTGCGGCACCGAGCGGCGCGACCGGGCCCGCTCCCCCCGCGCCCCCAAAACCCGCACCCCCGGCCCCCCCCGCCGCTTGGGGGGCACCTCGAGCGTGCCCGAGGGGATGCCCGCGCCCCCAAAATCCCCCCGGTGTCGGGGGGTCCCCAAAAGCTCGTGGTGGAGCCAGAGACCCTCAGCTGCGCCTCAAAACCGCGTGGGGACCCCCCCAATCCCGCGGCGGCCCCCCCAGGCGCCAGGTGTGGTGGCAGTGGCTGCGTGTGGGGTGACAGCAGCGGGTTGTGGGGCGACAGGGGCTGTTTTGGGATGGTGGGGGTCCTTTTGGGGTGATGGGGGCCTTTTTGGGTTGCTGCTGCCGGCCCGGGGTTTTAGGGGGCAGGAAAATGGGGGAAGGGGCTCGAAGGAACCCCAAAGGCAGCAGGGACGGGGCTGCACCTCCCCAAAATAGCCAAAAATAGCCCAAAATAGCCCTGCGCCCCCAAACACTCCAGCTGGGGGGGTGGGACGGATCTGGTGACACCTCGCGTCTGCGGGGACCCCGGAGGGATGGAAATGGGGGGGACAGGAGGGTTGTGGGGTGTGGGGACTCAGGGATGCCAGGTCATACATCCTCCCCAAAAATAGGGCACCGGCAGGTGCTGGTGCAATGGGGTCCCCCTTTCCCCCCCAGGATGAACTGGACCCCCCGGCCGGGGGAGGTGGATGGGATGGGGGGCAGCAGGGGCACGGGGATCCCAATGCAGGGCAGAGAAATGGGGTCCCCAATGCAGGACAGGAAATAGGGACCCCAAAAGGGGGCCGGGGACCCCAACGTGGGACAGGGAATGGGGACCCCAAAAGGGGGTCGGACATCCCAGTGCAGGTCACAGCGATGGGGACGTTGGATGGGGATCCCAATCAGGACATGGTGACCCCAATACGGGTCTGGAGTCCCCAGCGCAGGGAAAGGGGATGTGGGATGGGAACGAGGTGCGGGACGCGGGATGGGAACCGCAGCGTGGGGCCGGGGACCCCAGCGCAGGACACGGTGACCCAGTACGGGCATGGTGACCCCAATACGGGGATGGAGAGGTGACGCACGGCCGGAGCAGGGACCCCGGCGCAGGGCAGGGAAACGGGGTCCTCGATGGAGATCAGGGCATGGGGAGCCTCATGCAGGTCAGGGGAACCCCAAAGCAGCTCGGGGGATGGAGCCATCATATGGGGACCCCAATACGAGGATGGGGATCCCAATACGGGGCTGAAGAGCTCATGCAGGACATGGAGACCCCAAAATGGGGCTGGGGACCCCAGTGCCGGACAATGAGGTCCAGAGGTCAGGGCTGTGGGCTGGGGCCGGGGTCCTCGTGCCAATGCCCGGTTCCCACCGCGGGGCGCGGGGGGTGCCAGAGCCAGGTCCCCTCGGCCGGGGGGGGTCCTGTGCAGGGACGCGGGGCCCCCCCAGAAAGGATATGGCCATTCGGTGATCTTTTTGGCGTATTTCCTCACCACGTTGTCCTCACTGAAGAGGAAGAGCGAGCGGTTGACGGTGAGGCAGTTCTGCCGCACCGGGATGGGGTTGTACAGGGCCATGGTGCGGGCGCGCTGGGCCATGGACTGCTTGTAGAGGCGCTGTGCCCCGGGGGGGCCCTGCCGCGGGCCCCCCCCCGCGCCCCGGCCCCCCGCCGCCGCCCCGGGGCCGCTCCCGCCGCCGCCGGGCCCATAGCGGGCCGCCACCTCCTCTCCGAAACGAGCCATCCCGCCGGGGGGGGGTCACGCTGCTGAGGCCGGCACCGTCGAAGAGCTCATCACATCCCATGGGCCCCCCCCAAACGCTCGGGGGGGGGGTCGGGGTCCGTCCCGACCGGGCGCGGGGCGCTCAGGCGGCGGACGAGAGCGGTGCCGGCATCCCGAGCATCCTCCAGTGCGGCGCGCCCCCCCCGCGAGCCGGTGCGGCGGGGGGGGGACCCCCGGCAGAGGGGGGTCCGCGGGATGCGGGGGTCCCTCCGCTGCGGCTCCCGGCGTCCCGGTATGGGGGGGGTCCCTCCGCTGCGGCTCGCGGTGCCCCGGAGGATGGGGGGGCTCTTCTCTCGCTGTGCCCCCCCCCCCGGTGTAAAGAGGGTCTCCGACGCTGCGGCTCCTGGCGCGGGGGGGTCCCGGTGCCCCGGAGGGGGTTGCGGGGGTCCTGGCGCTGCTGCTCGCGGTGTCCCGGTGTCGGGGGGGGTTCCGGTGACTCGGTATCGGGACGGCCGAGTCCCCCGCTGCGGCTCCCGGTGCCCCGGTGTGGGGGGGTCTCTTCGCTGCGGCTCGCGGTGCCCCGGAGCGGGGTGCGGGGGTCCCGGCGCTACGGTTCCCGGTGCCCCCCCCGGTGGGGGTTGCGGTAATTTGGGGCGGGGGGGGAGGAGGGGGAGAGGCGCGGAAAAACCCGGGGCTCGCTCAGCGCATCCCGGCGCCCCCGGCCCGGAGCATCCGTGAGATGGGGAGAAAGGTAAAAAATCCCCCCCAAAATCCCCACACGGCCACAAAATCCAAAGGATAGAAAAAAAGGCGAAGGCGGCGGCGGCGGGGGGTGGCGGCCCCCCCTGGGGGCGGCGGGGCCGGGCGGGGGTCGCCGTCAGCCCCCCGGCAGCAGCGGGGTGGCGGGGCCCATCGGGCCGGGCTGCGGCAGAGCTCGCGCTGCTGCTGCTGCTGCTCCTCCTCCTCCTCCTCCCCCTCTCCTTCCCCCCCCAGTACCCGGGACCTTCCTCCTCCTCCTCTTCCTCCTCCTCCTCCTTCTCCTCCTCCTCTGCTTTCTCCTCCTCCTCCTCCTCCTCCTCCTGCCCCTCAATTCCCGGGACTTTCGTTCTCCTCCTCCTCCTCCTCCTGCCCCCCCCACGAGCGCCCGGGACCTTCCTCTTCTCCCTCCTCTTCCTCCTCCTGCCCCCCCAATGCCTGGGACTTCCCCCTCCTCGCCCTCCTCCTCCTCCTTTGATTACCCCTTAATTACTTAACGGGGTTTAATTACCCCGTCGCTGCCTCAGTTTCCCCGAGCGGTGACCCCGGTGTCACCCCCCCCGCCCATTCCCGTGGGGACACAGCGGCCCTGTCCCCCCCCCGGCCCGAGGCTCCCCCCGCGCCGTGACCCCCAAAGCGGCCGAATTGGGTCAGCGGCTGCCCCCCAGCCCCCGCTGACGTCACGGCCCTTTGTCCCCAGCGCCGCTTTTGTCCCGGCGCCGCAGCCGCCGCACGTGGCCCTGCGAGTGTCACCCGCGGGCCACCGGGACCCCGAGACACCCGGCCGGGGGAGGCTGCGGGGACAGGGGGGCACCGGGGACTGTCACCCCCCGAGTAGGGGCTGTCCTCAAAGGGGGACCTTGAGGGTCACCTGCGAGCAAAGGCGACCCCGAAACACCGAGCGGCCCCGCACCTGTGCATGGTCCTGCACCTGTGCATGGCCCCGTACCTGTGCATGGCCGCACACCTGTACATGGCCGCACACCTGTGCATGGCCACACACCTGGGCATGGCCGCACACCTGGGCATGGCCCCGCACCTGTGCATGGCACCGCACCTGTGCATGGCCGCACACCTGGGCATGACTCCACACCTGGGCATGGCCCCGCACCTGTGCATGGCTCCGCACCTGTGCATGGCACCGCACCTGTGCATGGCTCCGCACCTGGGCATGGCTGCGCACCTGTGCATGGCCTCACACCTGGGCATGGCCCCGCACCTGGGCATGGCACCGCACCTGTGCATGGCTCCGCACCTGTGCATGGCTGCACACCTGGGCATGGCCCCGCACCTGGGCATGGCCCCGCACCTGTGCATGGCTCCACACCTGTGCATGGCCCCGCACCTGGGCATGGTCCTGCACCTGTGCATGGCCCCTTCACCTGTGCATGGCCCCCTCACCTGTGCACGGTGCACACCTGTGCGAGCCCACCTGTCACAAGTGTCCCTGCACACCGTCAGCTCCGGCCATGTCCCCAAATTCCGGGCTCCCGCCGGGGCTGATGCCAGCCTCTCACGGGTGTCCCACCATGGGGACACTCTCCCTGCCCTGGTGTCCCCAAAGGGAAATTTCAATGCCACAGGGTCAAGTGACAAAACCTGTTACTATGAATCAGGTAAATACAGCAGCAGCATTACCTCTGACCACTACATAAAAACAGTAGTGCAAACAGAGGCACAGGGAACTAAGAGGTCGAGTTTCCAAGTGAAAACCCTACCAACAAGTCAGTTCATGGAAGAACATCTGGTATCAGTGATTTTATTTACCACAGCTACAAAATGACCATTTAAATCTTCTGTTCATAGTTACCAAAGTCATTAGAAAGGCTCAAAGCCCATACATGCAGCACGAAATGTCACTCCCACGGTGGATTCTGTGCAAAGAAAGCAGAGCTAATAGGAAAGCACTCTTGATAACAGCAAGAACATACCAGTGCCCTAAGAAGACAGAACTGAAGATAACATCATTCCACAGTGAAAGTTATATCATAGAAGTGTTGAGATTGGAAGGACCTTAAAAATCAGCCAGTTCCAACCCCCCTGAAATGGGCAGGGACACATTTCACTAGACCAGCTTACTGAGAGCCCCATCCAGCCTGGCCTTGAACACTGCCAGGGATGGGGCACCCACAACTTCTCTGGGTATCTTATTTCAGTGCCTCACCACTGTCACAGTTAAGAGTTTCTTCCCAAAACCTAATCTAAACTTACCCTCTTTCACTTTAAACCCATTCCTCCTTGTCATATTACATGTCCTTGGCAAAAGTCCCTCACCAGCTTTCTTGTAGGCCCTCTTGAAGTACTGGAAGGCTTAAAGGTTGCTCTAAGGTCCTCCAGAGCCTTCTCTGCTCCAGGCTAACAACCCCAGCTCTCTCAGCTTTTTTTCACAAGAGAGGCGTTCCAGCCCCTTGATCATCTTCATGGCCCTCCAGCAGGTCCACGTCCTTATGCTGGCGTCACCAGAGCTGGACACTCCAGAGCAGGTCTCATGACAACAGAGCCACTAGATCAGTTTGAGGCAAAGTCTTGTGGCCATACCTTTCAAGAACACTGCTGTGCAGAGTCCAGAAAGCCAAACATTAACAAACGTCTCCTCAGTATTGTCCCCTTTTCTTCTTTCTTTCTGTGTTTTTTTAAGAATAAATCAAGGTCTTCTTTAGGAAACTTGAAAGGCAAATTTTCCATTTGTCACACGAAATGGCAATATGGATACAAAACTTTCATATCAGAGCTTAATCACCTTCAGTGTGCCCAGGTTGACTCATTATGAAATTAGGTGATCCCACATTGCCCAACAGCTATTTTTGTTGCATCTGCAGCAGCTAAGACACTGCAACACTTATTCTGGCAGTCCAAGTGTCCAAGCAGTGCATCCTTAGCTGCCTGACTCTCAAGCTGCCACCTAACATTTTTTCTCGTCTGGATTCACATTATGGCCAAACACCACTTAGATGGTTATTAAACACACCTGTAAACTGAACAGGGAAAC
Source organism: Eopsaltria australis (assembly GCA_034509425.1). Classification (NCBI taxonomy): domain Eukaryota; kingdom Metazoa; phylum Chordata; class Aves; order Passeriformes; family Petroicidae; genus Eopsaltria; species Eopsaltria australis. The sequence goes on along the minus strand of JAVTVJ010000092.1, from coordinate 11,393 downwards.
AGCTCCATATGAGGACACAGGCTGTGCTTTACCCTCTGCAGCTTGCAGAACACTAACTTCCTGAAATTAAAGTGTTGCCTGACTCAAAGTATCTGCATTAGAGGCTGTCAGTTACATTTAAAGCAAAGATCTTGATGCCTTGTAGGCATTACTGATACACAGGTTAAACTCCTTAGTATAAACCTCTCCTTTGCCTCCAGGATTTCCCCATACATAACTCTCATCAAGAGTGCAAAGTGCCAAAATGGAGCACCTGGAGATTGATACTATTTGCACAGCTGCTCTGTGACACATGTCAACCCCAGGAATGTTTTGAGTGATTTAAGTCACATCATCTGCTGAACAACTGCCCAGGTGTGGTTTCAAACCAACAGCCTTTTAACTCATCCTGAAAAATTAGACCTTTAGCCTATGCTTAGCTCTGGTCTATAGGTCAGTGTGTTGCTTGCCACACCTAAATTAGCTGTAAGTATAAAAGTAAACAAATCTCACACACAGATTTCATCAACCAATGCCCTTCTGCTACGAAAGCTGAACCACAGAATCAAAGAACTTCTTAAGGTTGGAATGGACCTCTAGAAATCATTTAGTCTAACTGTCCTGCCAAGGTAGGGCCACCTAGAGCAGGTTATACAGGAACTAACTCAGGAAGTGTTTTGAATATCTCCAGAGGGGCGGCTCCACAACCTCTCTGGGCAGCCTGCTCCAGTTTTCTGCCACCCTCAATGTAAAGAAGTTCTTTCTTATGTTGAGCTGGTACTATTGTGTTTTAGTTTATGGCCACTGCTCTTTGTTCTGTCACTGGGGGCCACTTAAAAAAGTCTGGCACCATTCTCTTGGTGCCCGCCTTCGAGGTATTTATATGCACTAAGATCCCCTCTTAGTTTCTTCTCCAGACTAAACAGGCCCAGCTCTCACAGTCTCTCCTCCTAAGAGATGTTTCAGACCCCTGATCATCTTTCACTGGGCAAGTAGTTCCATGTTTTTCTTGTACTGTGGATCCCAGAACTGGACACAGGACTCCAGATGCAGCATCACTGGGGCTGAGTAGAGGGGCAGGATCAGCTCCCTTGACCTGCTGGGCACATTCTTCCTGATGCACCCCAAGATAACATTGGCCCTCCTAGCCACAAGGGCACTGCTGGCTCATAATCAACCTGTCATCCACCAAAACTCACAGGTCCTTCTCAGCATAGCTTCTCTCTAGCAGGTCAGCTCCCAACCTGTACTGGTGATTGAGTACTCTTCTTTCATGTATGCTTATACAGAATACGTAATTGCGAGTTGTGTCTGTGGGGGAAAAGGGAAGAAGGAAAAGAAGAAAGAATGCCTCTCCTGACACTTTGCTGTGTCTGCACCAAGCAAGTCCACAGACACCCTTACTGACACTGTCATGGAAGTAAAAGCTTTTCTAGTTGACTCCCCACTGCTTTATAACATCAACATATTTCCTTTTGCAGTAAAGCAAACTTCCTTCTGTCAGACACGCAGACAGTTTCTACTACCAAAGACACTGAACAATTTGGTCAAAAATTGTACATATAAATACTTCTTAACTATTCTCTTATTGCTGTGTTGCCCAGTATCAATGTTGACCAGATAATGCAGGGTAAAGGACGGACCAGAAAAAAAGAGCTACAGTAAGAGAAAAACAAGAAATAAAACAAAACAGAACCCACACCACCAGTCACAACCATAGAATAAATAAATTGTGAGGGTACAGGTTCTGCTCCTACTGAATTCACTGGCCAGCTTCCCATTTATTTCAACTGGCCTGATAAACACATGCATCCCTCCAGCTTATGTCCTGCCAGAGAGGAAGGCTGGCAGACAATCCATCAACATAAGCTACAAAGAATCAGCACTAGCACAGTGAAAATTCAACTGCCATTCAAAATAAAATTCAAACCTAGGAAATTACAGGAAAAGCCTTCCAGCAGCTTCAACTGCTATTGGCTATACAGCAATAGATTTAATTTAAAGCAATCCAAAAGCTACTAAGTGCGTTCTCTATGTAGAATTTAACTAACAGAATGTTCCTGTAACAACTTTAAATTCTCAATTCTCTTTTTAATTTTGCAAAAGCAGTACTACACAAACACTGTTAATCATATTCTTCATGTTTAAGGTCAGAGCTGGATGGAATTAATAACCTGTTTCCATAAACTCACATCTAATTCACCACAGCTATATTTTACAGGAAAATGTAAGGCAAAAATCTGAAGAACTGGTTATATTTCAGTGTGGTCAGCTATACTCTGGTGGAAGGGACAACTGATAGTCAGCTCTTTTCGATCTTGAAATTATTTGGTGAGAGATCGGATTAATTAATCTTGCTGGACACACTGCAAATTCCCCTGCCTGTGTAGAAATCAGAGATAGGAAGGGTTCTGTACTGTACCAAAAAGCAGAGTTCCGAGTTCTCTCCTGTTGATTTACTACATTTTGTACTGGATAAGATCTACTACTGGGCTGTTGACATTTTGGTTTGTGGGTTGGTTCTGAGGTTTGTTGGTTTATATGCTAATCTGGGGGTTTTGTTTTGTTGGAGGGCAGAGGGAGAGAAGTGTCCCCCTTCCTTTTATCCACATTTTTCAACAATGGTACTTTGAGACTGGCACAGTTATTTTTATGCCAAACAGAAAAAAAAATTGTTACATTTTTAACTAGTAATTTCCCTGGACAAAGTTAACGGCGTTGTTCCTAAAGGTCCTAACTCCTGAGCTTACATCCAAACCTAAAACTCCTACGAAGTGAAAGCTGATGAGAACTGACTAATGAAAAGAAGTTGCTAACCCTTTAACTTGTTTTCAGGTGGCTTCTTTACTTGGGGTTTTTTTAGTTTGCTTTTTTAAAGACTGATTTTAGGTTTCAGTCTTGATGCTGTTATTTTCTACAAAGATTAAATTTTGATTAATATCTCAGGATGTCCAAACCTAAAAGCAAATCCACAAGGATGCCTGGGATTTGTTATTTTGGATCTTGAAAAATCTGAAACCTACCTGTGTTATGTTTTCTCCTATGTAAATAAAGTGCTTTATTTCTATGCTTCATATTCAATTTCTCCATAAACCAGACTTAGATGAGCTTTGTAAACAGGGAAAAAAAACCAAACAAAGCCTCTTCTGTTTTCCAGTTCTAGAAAGTAAAACTAGCTTTTATATATACGTACACACACAGATTTGAGATACAGCATAATGCTAAAGATGCTGTGAAACCGCTACAGTGTTTTAAGGGCTGATCAGAGATATGCAAGTGAATACAGCAGAGGAGAAACAAAAGTTGAAACTTCACTATTCTCCTTGACTTCCTGTACCTTCTTAAGATTAATACTTTGCTCTTTAAACACTAACCAGTTTCAATGGTTTTCAGCAGTCCTGCACACATTTAAATGTATACAAACAACATGAACATTTGACGACTGGAACAAATGTATTTCCCACCTCATCTGGTGTTAAAACACAGGAGAAAAAAAAAAGACAGATGGAAAAAAAGAAGACTACAAGAGATCAGCTAGTGTATTTCCTAGCTTTAAGCCTCAGCTGATGGAAAATAACAAGACCTTCCAAAAGGAATTTAATTTATCCAGGTGCTTTACTATCCGGGCACACAGTAACGAATGTGAGGTTTTGTCTCAGAAATTCCAGTAACATCATTAATGCTCTTATACTCGGTGGAGTCTTGAAGATTTTTTATTTTTGTTAGTTTGGGGTTCTTTGTGTAAGGCTGCTTATTTGTGGGGTTTTTGGAGGTGGATTTTGTTTTAGTTTTTGGTTTGTTCTTTTCTGGTTTTGATTTTTTTTTGCTTTTTGTGTTTTTTGAGATGACCTCAGACCCCTCTGCCATCATATTCCCACTCAAAAGAGCCATGCTCTATTCGTGACTGCAAGATACAGAACTATCAGTGCACTGACACTGCACAGCATGAGAACCCAACATCCACATCAACAGCAATTGAAGTCAACATGTTACAAAAGGTGGCCCTGTGTCTGTTCTGTACAAAACCAAGTAATATAAGTAAATGTCTATTCATTTTCCTGTTAGCTCCAAAGGCTAAAGGTGCCCTATTAAAATGGTTAAGATGCCTAGTTACCCATTCCAAATAACACACATACATAGAAAGCATAAAAAAAAACAAAGATAAAGAACTCCAAAAGCTTTCCAAGAGTGAAAGCAAAGATCTAACAGAAAGTTGTGAGGTCAACAACGAATATATCTTTTAACTGCCATTCTACCTGCAATACTTCACTCATAAGTGCACCTAAGTAATCTATACACTAATACTTACAAAACAAATTCTGACCCAGCACAGCAGATTAGCAAGCAGCAGGGTCCGAGGCTGAATATTAACAGCTACTTCAAAAACAAACTAACAAGTTTCAGGTAACTGGACTAGATGAATGGTGTTGCTACTTAAATGAAATGGAGAACAGAAGCAGGTCAGCAACATCCACAGGAAAAAAAAAAAAAAAAACCAGCATTTTGAAAGCATTCCAGCTAAAAAGAAAGAACAAGGTAACAGCCATATAGACGTGTTTCCTAATATCATTAAGGAGTGTCAGTAGTAGTCTTAAAAGAACTGATACCCCTGCTAACACTTTTTCAGTTTAGGTGAACTCAGTAACAGCTTTTGAATGACCTGATTCACCTGAAACTTCACTCATCTGACTCAACAGTAGTGGCACAAATCCTGCAAAATTGCAGAGCTGTCCAATAGTTTGTGACTCCACATCTTTTCCATACACCTTTAACATTCAGGAGCTAACAGAGAACACCAGGTTGATTTTCTAACCCCATGACTGTCTTGATTTCTATCACAGAGTTTTGTGAATTAGATTGCAAGATAATGCATCATAGATACCATGCAGAGCTCTAGTAAAGGGACATTTAAATAGTCATTGGCACTTGTACTGGGCTGGAGGTCATTCACTGAATGGCAAACATTACTGTTTCACAAAATAACTTTGAATCCTTAATGTCAGACGAAAGGGAACATTAAGGAAGAAGTTCAAGCCCCAGGTGTTTAAAAGGAATATGGTGATACAATCCTTTCAGAGGTAACTCGTTTACAGTCAGTAACATTTCCAGCAGAAGACATATAGTAAAGCAAGAGACAATCAAGCTTGCAGAATGATGGAAGAGCATTCAGAGCATATTGTTGCTTCCTCTTGTTCTCTTCGCTTTAAATTCAATGCAAAATTTTATAGTCCCTTTGCACAAAGAGATAACTATATATTTTCTCCATAATTCTGAAGCAGTCTTTGTCCCGTGTGTTGTGGATCTGTCTCTTGTGGCATATAGACAACCTTGCTTCAGAGAGATAAAGACAGCACATCCACTTCTGAGCAAACCGTCTTAACCACCAGCTCTCAACACAGCGTAGTTCAGGAGTGCATTTGACTTGGGGCATGGAGAAGTGGGGACAGGGAAACCAACTCTCACTGGTAGCCCAGGCTCCCTGCCACTCAGAGTAAGCTCAGCTCCAACACACCCTCTGCAAGGCACAGAAGAGGGCAAGGGAATAAGATTTGCTGCTTTTTTGCAGCCCCTCCACCTCCTACAAGGCATGACACTCATATTGGGAGTTGTTGAATTATAAACTGAGGAAGATATTCTCCTTCTGCATCACTCCACTTGATAAAACCAATACTGAGCCGCACTTTAAGGACTATGCAAGGCAAGGAATCATTAATCACATCTGGAGATGAGCGAGAATCCAGGCTGTGCTATGGCAGGCAGTGTAAAATGCTCCCTGTGAGAAAACACAACCTAGCAAACTGGCAGTCTGCCCTGCTCAAAATCTCAAGTGGTATTCAGGGGCAACATTATTAGAGGATGCTACAGTACTTCCACTGCTAAGCAGTCACAAGCACAGCACACTCAGCTCCCAAAATTCATAGTACTAAAATAATAAACTAGAAACACTTGTCTCTCTGCAGAAGTGCCTGCAGCACAGTCTGGGACAAGCAGCAGTAGGCAATGACAGTGCAAGAAAAGGATATAAACAGCAGGAGGGAAATGTAGAGTCTATCAAAGGATGCTCCAGAATAAACAAAGCTCCTCTTGTCATGAATTCACAGGCTGTAGCGTGACATCATTATGAGCCTTCCACAACAGCCTTGCCCTGCGAAGCTTCTGTCTGACCCTTTCACACATACAGGTCTCTGTGATGGAGCCTTCTGTGAGTCTTTTTTAAAGGTTTCATTCTATGAGGAAATTAAAAAATATTTATTTCAGTGTAGAAGACATACACTTAGACTCAATCTCACTTTAAGTTCTATCTTGTTACTCATTCTGAACTACATTAAGCAAATCAACACAGTTCTAAAGTCCACAGCACAATGATCTGACTGTAGCATGGTGATTTTCAACTGTGCTCCAGCTGTTTGACTGAATAATGTTCAAAGTCCCTGAGCATACAGGTTAGCACAGCAGTTCTCAAATATCTACTACGTGAACATCAATCAGGTGAGATAGAGAAAGATGTACAATCTAAGAACTTGCTCTAACTACACTGACTAAAATTACCAAGGCGCATATGGTGCCGAAATTCAGGTATCTAATATTATAATGTTCTAAAATCTGGGAGTGTTTTACTCTATTCTGTATAAATAACAGCCTAATTTATGAACAACTTCAAAAAGAGAAATCAAGTAATTAATAATCTTCAAAAAGAGTGTCCCCACCATAAACAGTCATGCATTGCTATACATTGTATTATTTCTAGTATTGAAGGGGCAAGGTCCATAGTGCTTCAATGGCCTCACAAGGGTTTATTTTGTAAGCTCAAGTTTAGCTTCTAGGAAGTGCCATGTTCTTCACTGATTAGCTTTATACTTTTGGACACTTAAATACCTATCCCAATGAAGCAAACAGATGGAGGAACTACAGGTACATACTTCCTCCAGAAGAAACTGGGACACTCAGTTTTGAAAACCTTATTTCTGAGTTCCCCAGGCGGGATACCAGAGCTTAAACGATGGAATTGCCAAATAAATCTGCTCAGCCTTGAACACTTTGAGCAGGCTAATTCAGTTGGTAGTGCTGGTAATGAATGTCTGTAATGATGACAACGATCCTGAGGAAGTACCACTGTGCATTTTACAGGCATAGCCTGTATAACCAGCTGATTTGTAGGCAAGTAGCAGACTTTTCTTTCAGAGAAGCTGGCTTCTTTACATCCAGCTGGAGCCTCTGGTATGAGTAGGCTGTGAGTCACAAGAAAATTGAACAAACATCCCAAATCTTCAAATCCAACCAGACATAACCAAAGAAAAAGAAAAAATAGGCAATTCCTGGAAACTGAGGACATATGGTAGCCCTAGCATTGTACACTGTCTATCAAAGGCAATTATCTTATAGTACAAACAGCAATAACTGTCATAGAATCATAAAACATTAAGGGGTTGGAATGGACCTTTAAGATCATCTAGTTCCAATCTCCCCTGCCATGGATAGGGACACTACCCACTAAATCAGGTTGTTCAAGGCCTTGAACAATGTCAGGGCTGGGACAACCACAGCCTCCCTGGGCAACCTGTTCCAGTGTCTCACCACCCTCACAATAAAGAATTTCTTCCTAATATCTAACCTAAATTTCCCCACTCTGAATTTGAGCCCATACTCCTTGTCCTATCACTACAGTGCTGGACAGACAGTCCCTCTCTAGCTTCCCCGTAGGCCTCCTTCAGATACTGGGCACTTGCTATGAGGTCTCCACACAAACTCATAGCAACCTCTTCTCTGGGCTGAACAGCCCAACTTTCTCAGCCTGTTCTCATAGGGGTGGTGCTCCAGTCCTCCTATCAGCTTCTTAAGGTAGCTTTTTGTTTGGCCTTATTTCACACTTAGTTGTCACATTGTATACAAGAGGACATCACACTACAATGAATCAAAATCCACTCATTAAAATCTCACCTACATGCTCATTCCCTCTTTCCACCCAAAGCAACAGTGTATCTCAAAATACACATACACACAGTGTCAAATACACTGGCAGGAATACCTTGAGTGCAGCTTTACCTGTTTTTAGTTTTGAACACATCCCGAAGAAGTTTTCAGGAATCAGAGCAAAGCATGACTTGAAAAGAAATATGTATCATAGTGGAGTGAATTTAAACATACTCTTAAACTGCTAGCTATAAAAATGTATTGAATTGTTAAAAGTGTGCATTCTGTTAAACTCTGCCATTCTTACAGATCTCACTAGTAAATAAATAACAACATTTACCTCAATGCAGCAGCTGATGTCTGTGCCAGAAGAGTGCAAAGGAGCAGTGTAAGTTAGAATTCAGCTGCTATGCCAAAATGATTTTTATGCAGCTTTAAAACCACACTATAGAAAGATAAAAATATTTACTGTTTATAATGGTATCACTGAACAACAAATTGGACCCTACTGAATTAGACACTGCAAACACAGAGTGAAGAAAAGGTTCCTATTCCAAACAGTGTAGAAGCCACTTGGACGAGTCTGTGCTTATTACAAGTGCTCCATCCTTTAGACACATAATAAGGTTTATGATGTATATTAATAAAGCTCACCTCTCAGGTCCCAAAAATAACATCAAAACCACAACACAGCTGGACAGCTTGGGAAAACCAAAGAAAACCCTGAATACAACCCTCAAAGCTTTGCTGTGCAGAACTGAAGGGCAAGGCAGGGAGAAAGTGTGGCTCTAGGGCAAAGCACAGGGCAGGAGGCAGGAAGCCAAAGGCACGCGGGGGTGGATGCCAAGCCCGGGGATCCCTTGCCCCAGGAGACGGGAGATGCGGGGCAGAGAGGCGTCATCGGAGCGCTCCGCCTGGCCGAGCCGAGAAACGGTGGCAGCAAACGGAAAGTCCCGACCGAACCCGAAGAGCTTCGGTTTAAACGCCAATTTTGAACTCCAGAGGGGGTTAGCGCGGTACCGAACCGCTGCATTAAGCGCAAAGCTCAGCCGAAGCGGGGCAGGCACACGGCGCTGTTTCCGCGGCGGGGCTGCGGGAGGTGCGGCCGCCCCGCTCCCCTCCCTCGCTCCCTGCGCTGCCCGGCGCGGCGGGGCCGGGGCAGGAGGTACCGTACCGGCGGGCAGGAGGCATTCCAGCGGCGTGAACGCGCGCTCCATGGCCCCGCGGGACGGGCGGGCACACGCCAAAGGCACGGAGCGCCGGGCGGGACCGGCGGCGTGGGGGCAGGCGGGGAGCGGCCGTGCCCCTTCCCGGGCTCCCCGGGGAACGCCTGCGGCCACACGGCCGCGGCTCCGTCCGCCCTTGCAGGCGATAGGGAGCCGCGCCGGGAGACGTGGCGGTGGCGCTGCCCGGGTACCTGCGGCCGCACGCCCTCCTACATCCCCCGGGACCGGGACTGGCACCAGCACCGGGGTGTGCGTGGGACGGGGACGGCAGGGCACGCCGAGGAAATCGATGGCCGCCGCAATCCGTTGCTCGGCGGTGGATTCAGCAGCGGGGGAAAGGCGGGGCACGTTGATTGGCAGCGGCGGCGGCCTATGGCGGCCTGCGCTGAAGGGGCGGGGCCGTCCCTTAGCCCCGCCCCCGGCGGCGCCGGTGCGCGCCCTGAGGCGGGAGCGGGAAGGGACAGGGATACAAGGGAAGGGAGCGGGACACAAGGGAAGGGAGAGGGATACAAGGGAAGGGAGCGGGACACAAGGGAAGGGAGCGGCGGCGAGCGAAGGAGCGCCCGGCCTCTCGGGGCACCTCAGCAGTGCCGACCTCGCCACAGCGGCGCTCGGGGAGGCCGGGAGGGGCCGCCTCGAGCGCTGCACCGAGCGGTTCGCTCGGAGCCAAAGTCCTCAAGTCGCTCTCAGCCCATCGAAACTGAAGAGAGATAAAAACTTTGCCACGGGTGCTCGTGGCCTCGCGTTCCGCCTTGTGCCGCCGCTCTCGGGATCCGGGAAGGCCGGCAGCATCCAGGCTCTGCTGTCCCCGGTGCCACCTGTGCCCTTCCTGCTCGCCCAGAATAACGCCGCATTCCTCGGTGCAGCTCAAGTTTCAATTAATATCATTTCAGTAACATCACAAAACTTGTTTAAAACATCGTTTCTCCTCGCTCTCAACTCTTAATTAGAGCGTTAATCATCTCAGGCATAAAATGGACAGCACTGCTAAATTTAAGTTCGCTCCGGGAGCACAGCGGGGGCAAGCTGTGACCCCTCAAAGGTGTCAATAATGTGTTTCCACCTCCGGGACCGGCCTTTGTCCCTGCAGGCCCCCGTCTCCAGCCGCTCCATCGGGGCAGGGCGGACATCTAGCACCAGGAGTTCCCAGTACCGTTCCCGTCTCCTCGCTGCGCGGAGCTATCCTGGCACGGCGGCTCTCCCGGGAGCTCGCAGGGAGCGGAGCGGAGCGGGGCCCCGCAGCAGAGGGCAGCAGAGGAGCGCCGCGCCCTCCCTCCCTCCATGTCCTCCTCCTCCCCTGCTTCCCTCCGTCCCGTCCATCCGTCCCTGCACCGCCGCGGGAGACGAGACGGGAGGACAAGGTCTTCTAGGGGCGTTTGGAGAAAACGTGAGCCAGGTCCATGGGCTGGATGGTCACAGCAATATTTCCCAACCTTATGATTATATGATTGCCTGTCACTGAGGGTTTCCAGTCAAATTGAAAGGAAATGGGACCAAAATGTCAGCCTGCCCCTCAGTCTGCCCTGTTAGTCTGAGACTCAGATCAACATGATTTACGTGACTTCAGTGGTGGGCGAGACTGGGCTGCATTTTTAAGACGAGGGGGACTGGCTCCAAACTGAAAGAAGGCTGGTTCAGACTGGATATTAGGAAGCAATCCTTTACGGTCAGGTCTGGTAAGGCACTGGAACAGGTTGCCCAGAGAAGTTCTGGATGCCCCAGCCCTAGGCATGTTCAAGGCCAAGCTGGATGGGGCTCTGAGCAACCTGGTCTAGTGGGAGGTGTCCCTGCCCATGAAAGGGGGATTGAAATGTTCTAGATGACCTTGAAGGTCCATTCCAACCCATAGCATTCCAGGATTCTGTGGTTACCACATTGACTGTAGGTGTATCTTTGGTTTTAATGGTGCAAGCACCAAACCTTTGCCCTGGACCTTTCAGATAAGCTGCCCTGCCACCTATAAGAGATTGCATTGTATAAGCAATTTTGGTCCACAAAGACTGATAGATATTTAGAAGCATTGGAAGCGCTCATACCTTGACAATGAGAGAAATGAGATTATTGGGAAACAAGGAAAATACATTGAGGACATCAAAAGATTAGTTGTTTACACTATAGAAATAGAAAATGGTTTGTTACACTTTGTGTCGTTTAAAATTATTCCCTCTCTATTGAGAACTTGAATTTCAAAGGCTCTTAGGACTTTGGTGTCATCTCAGAGTCCTTCTTCAAGCAGGTTAAAAACAAGCATTAGGAACAAGCAGCTTGCCTTCCTTT